>JBAMJR010000350.1:12992500-13032500 GCA_038501785.1 Myoxocephalus aenaeus | reverse complement strand
CTGTTCCACCTGCAGTGGAGCATCAATCAAAGATTGCCTCACTTGTTCTCCAAGATACCTACGTATCCTTCAACTCTGTGTCACCCATTGCCCCACAAGGTACAAAACATAAGCCTCTAGTTTTGTCTGGATATATTTACTTTGCGATGAAACAAAATGGTCTGTTTGCTTTCTCCCCACCCCTTATCCACCGATCCAACAAAACAAAGAACATGTCTGGTTTGGAAACGAGCAGCTAGGATGTTCCATTTCTATGCAATGTCTTTCTTTTATACTCATTTCCACAGATATAGACTGTCCTTTTTAAATCCAAATTTATTTATTTTTGTGGGGCAGGGCGTTTATTTGATTTTATTACATGTCTGAATTGTTTATTTCTTCAGGTATTACAGAGAGGGCTCCCACTGTGAGAAATGTGACCAGTCATGTGACCAGTGTACAGGACCAGGTCCTGAGTCCTGCAGGACCTGTTCACCTCCTCTTCTGGAGCTGCAAGGCACCAAGCTGTGTGTTGAGCGCTGCCCACACCGCTTTTATCAACTCAATGATATCTGCAAACAGTGTCACACCAGTTGTCAGACCTGCACAGGTATAGATGATGGAACTATTACATACAGCTCTCGGATCCTTTTATCTACTCCCCTATTGTCAATATTGAAGATTTTCAATTGTTTTTGTGATATGAGAGCGTGCTTATATGTGTTTGCAGATGCCTCGCCTCAGGGATGTGTGACGTGCGACTGGGGCGGCACCTTAAAGGATAAAGTCTGCTATCCACATTGTGAGGAGGGGCGATACTTTTCGGAAAAGGTATAATTATTATAACCGTAATATTTAAAAGGCATGAGATAAGTACTTCTGTCTTATTTTCATCTCACACAAAGTGCAAATCAGTAGACTGCTACATTGTAATAGTGGATGTACTTTTGTTAAATCCATAAATGAGATACTGCTGATGTCCTTCTGTATGCATTATCAAGTACATAATTAAATATGACACTTTTTTTTCAATCAATCACCTTCTAATTATAGATCTGCCAAACAAAGCTGTTATCTGAAGAATAGAATAGAATAGTAGATTTGCAGTATTACAGTCGCAACAGGGTAAAGCGTATAGTTAGAGAGACATAGTTGAATAATAAACGTTTAAAAACAGTAAAAAAAATACAATACTGAATAAATACACAGACAGAATAAATATAACTATTATGGACAGTGTATTAATATTTCACATGTTGAAGTGGTTGAGGGGTTTTTGTGGTCTACTGGGCACTCCGCTGGTTGTGCAGCCTGACAGCAGCAGCAAGGAAGGACTATCGGTACCTCTCCTTCACACACCGGGGATGAATCACTGGTGGCTGAAGGAGCTGTGCAGAGCTGCCAGAGTGTCCTGCATGGGGTGGGAGGTGTTGTTCATCAGGGATGATAGCTTAGCCATTATCCTCCTCCCACCACCTCCACCGTATCCAGTGGACACCCCAGCACACTGATGTGCTATGATGTGTAGGCCAGGACATCTCTACAGCACGGCCATATTTAATTTAAATCAGTTTTTTTCTCCTCACACATTTGGCCTTTAACAAATATTTCACCTCCTGCAATTGGAAAATTGCAGTAAATATATCATTTCTGAAATTGTACCATTGTAGGAAACCTGTGAGCCATGCAACAGCTCCTGTAGGCATTGCACTGGCCCCAGACCTGACCAGTGTCTGACTTGTCACCGGGATTCTGCTCTTCATGCCGTGGAGAACCGCTGTGCCCGCTGCTGTCAGGCTGGAGGAAATGACACAGATTGCTGTGTTTGTGACAACCGCTCAGGTAGAAACCCCGCCTATCATAACACACATGATTGTTTTAATGTGACCATCTACTAAAGGCAGTTTTTTATTCTAGCTCTGTGTGTGGAGGCCCCCCAACCCAAGTCAGGAGAGGAACAGGTAACAGACCTGAATATGTCTTCTAAAACTCTGAAGCACACCTCAGCTGGCCTTCCTATTGCCCTGCTGCTAGCATTGGGGTTGGCTCTGGCCGTGTTTGCCTTGGTCAAGGCCCATGCCAGGAAGTGGCTTTGCTGGGGCCAAAGCTATGAGAGACTGAGTGGCAGCGCCAGCGTCAATATGCCCCACGGTGTTCCCGAGCCGGACAGCGGAGACGAGGTGGATGTGGTGTACACCAGCAAAGGTGGATCAGTATATCGACGCTACAGCTTTATCCATGAGCAGGACACAGATGCGGGCCCGGATGTGGATGAGAGCACTTGTCTCAATCAAGCTTAGATACATACATACCAGCTCTTAAAATGTCTAAGGAATGTATTTTGGATGCTCACAATATCAAGATGAATTCATAATAGTTTAGTCAATGTTTAGGAGAGAACATAGTGGTATTTTTGCTTTAGTACGTTGTTTTTTGAGTTCTTGTGTTTATTCTACTCATGCACATTCTAAGTTTAGGCATTAGAAAGTGAGTAAAAAGTGAACAAAATACATATGTACACATATTGAGAAGGCGTTGCAAGGTGACTGTTCTGTAACCGTTGACCTAGGTATTTCACGTACCTCCCAAAATCAGAGGTGAAAGTTCATCTGTTTAAAAGGGATATTACTAGAGGAGGAACCTCACTCTGTTATTAAGGGCAGCTTCGGGACCCTGGCCCTATCACTTCTAATTTGGATGCCAATCTAACGCCTAATGTACACTAAAGCACTCAACCATGCTTAAGTTCTGATATATGCAGCACCGTGCACAAACCAGCAGAACATAAAACAATCTGAGCACTATATACCTCGATGGCTAAAGGTTACAAATGTATGAGTTTGGGTCGGTTACTGAGGTCTCAGTTGTACGAGTATGTTGTAAGACCATGTATGGGCTTGTGCTTCCAGCTGTTTCCATTTCAAGCAGAGGTGACGGTGGCAGAGCTCACCTGCGGTTTCACAATGTCGGAAGTATCTGTTTAGTTGACAATTAGTTAGTCAATAGGTCAATTAGATGAACTCAACAGCGAAATAAATAGAGAGATAGGTTTGTGTGGGCTTGTCTCGGACATTTTAGGTGTATACCTTAGCAGTGTGTATGACTTTTTTTTGTTTTACTTGATATTAAAGAGATATTTGTTGAACAGTGAAATGACCATGTATAATAATTGAAATCTGAATGATTTGTTATAAATATATATTTAAATTAATTAAAATATTGTCTACTTTATGCTGTTCGTGCACCTTGAAAATTGAGTGAACCTGTACTGAGAATATTTGCCAGTCTGAGTTCAAACCAGAGTATTAAATAAGGATTTAATGCAAGTGTAATTAATGGGCGTATGCAATCTTATGTGTTTGAACAAGTTCTACCACTGTAACACTGCTCAAACAATGTATTGCCTTGATAACAATATGGACTATGTCACATCCTATTCAGGAACTATTGATTGGTTCCTTCCACACCTTAGTGTGACACTCCTCCTTAGGGGGCTGTTTCATTTGTATGTGTTCATGACCACAGACGTGTGGCACTGGACAAACTGAAGCTCTCACTGAAGACAAGGTTATACTTGTGTTGTGGTTAGCTCATGCAATGACATGGCTTATGCGAGGCTGTTGATGAGCCAGAGGCTGAAGACCCCATCACTAATCGTCATTGGTATGTTACTTTCTTTTGTCCTTTGGGAAACTGCTTTTAACAGGCAGTCATTGCCTGATCTCAAAATACCACAGCAATTCTCTTTGGACCTGCCTGGATGTTTGGCTATCATCCGTGGAGACACAGAGGGGAAGAAAGGCGAATTAGAAGTGCTTCTGAAATCCAGGAAAAGACAAAGTCTTTTATCTGAGGACTTCTACCTTAATGTGACAAAGGACTGTCCATCTTACATTGAAGAGAGAGGTTTCATTACAGCACCTCTAAGTGAGGAGGAAAATAATTTCCCCATTGCCTACTCCATGGTGATCCATGAGAAGATTGAAATGTTTGAGCGACTCCTACGAGCTATTTATAATCCTCAGAACATCTACTGTGTGCATGTGGACCAGAAAGCCAAGAAAGAATTCCAGACGGCCGTGAAGGCTATTCTTTCCTGCTTTCCAAATGTGTTTGTAGCCAGTAGATTAGAAAGTGTGGTATATGCCTCATGGTACCGAGTGCAGGCCGATTTGAACTGCATGAAAGATCTGCTGCACTCACAGGTCCAGTGGAGGTACCTGCTTAACACCTGTGGGACAGATTTCCCCATCAAAACCAATAGAGAAATGATTCAGGCACTGAAGGCCCTCAAGGGGAGAAACAGCATGGAGTCCGAGGTAACCAATGACTACAAGAAAGACCGGTGGCGGTATCATTACAATGTAACTACTTCTGTCATCAAGACAGACGTGAAGAAAAGCCCCCCACCCATTAGCAGCCCCATGTTCACAGGAAATGCCTACTTTGTGACCAGCAGAGCCTTTGTGGAACATGTGATGCAGGACAGAGAAGTTCAGCAACTTATGGAGTGGGAGAAGGACACGTACAGCCCCGATGAGCACTTGTGGGCCACTCTACTGCGAATGCCCTCTGTTCCGGGATCAATGCCAGCCAACCGCAAGTACGACGCGTCAGACATGCAAGCCCTCGCTCGCCTGGTGAATTGGAGCTATCTAGCAGGAGATGTGAGGAATGGAGCCCCGTACTATCCTTGCACAGGTGTTTACAGAAGAGCAGTTTGCGTGTACGGAGCAGGTGACCTCCCGTGGATCCTGAGACAACAGCAACTCTTTGCAAATAAATTTGATCCTGAAGTTGATGATATTGCTATTAGATGTATAGAGTCAGTTCTGCGTTGGAAAGCTTTAGGCCATGACCCACTGGAAACTGATCAGCACCATTTTCCTTGAACTGTAAAAATGTATTTTACATTTCAATGTTTGTATTTAAGGTAAATATTTTTTACAAACCATAATAACTTATTCAATATTATCAAGTGTTTCACTGAAATATTTTGAATTACTTTTATATTCCTTTTTATTTGATCTATCTTGTAATGTTTTTTTTAATTGTGGCAGTTAATGATATTATCAGTATATTGTTATTAATCATCTATAATATTATGGTATATATATATATATATATATATATATATATATATATATATATATATATATATATATATATATATATATATCTCTTGTTACCATGGCAAAACTGATATAAAATGGAATAAAACATACAAATGGGTGTGGATCAATGACTTTACTTGAAGAAAATGTAAAATTAAGACTTACATCTTTGCTTCAGATTGTTGCTCTCACAAATGTTTTCCCTCCACAAGTCAGAGGAACGTTCAAGTGAAAATAAAACACCAAACCTTTATTTTTCCCATGTTTTTTTGAACATCAGCAGTGAACATTGAAAAAGGTGTTGTCAAAACGTGTTCTATGAAACGCCAGTCAATTGGTCAGAGACCTAAAATGCATTATATAAATCAGAACCATAAAAATATATTAATTTCTCTCCTTTGTCACCTTTTGAATATAAATATATATATTTAAATGTAATAAAGCAGAACATGCATCAACCACTTGTAACAGAGTGCTTTAAATAATGTGTAGATACACCAGTAACTAGGGAACACCAATAAGCTAAGTATGACATGATATTTCGGCAGTAAATAAAAAAAGATTTAAAATGTTTCAGACAGCATGTGGGAAAAAACGCTGAAGATCAAGCTGTAAAAAGTTCCACGGTGTGACAGGCAGCATAGTTTCAAAAAGGCACTTTCTTGATGCAAAGAGTCATGGCTGTTCAAAACATCCTCCTCCTCCTCCTCCTCCTCCTCCTCCTCCTCCACATCTTGCAGTGTGAGCAGGGTCACTCTGGAACAGCAGCTGCTGCAATCTCCACTTTGCCGTGCACGTCCTGGTCAATTCTGCAGACAAATACAACAGTCATCAGACATCTGTGTGCCAGGAATGGCACGTTATCTAACAGGGATAAGATAACTGATAATCAAAGTGACACCAGTTTACGGGCTACTATAATGCCCGTAAACACAAATCCTGAAATGTGATAATTTCCTTTCCACCATAAAAAAGGAAATTATTTGTGTGTGTCTCTTTCTATTTTTGTTTAGACTTACCAGACGTATGCGTTCAGCATATGTATGCCAAATATTGTCCACACTTTTTCTACCGAAGGCATTTAATAAAATATGGGCACTGATATCGTTTCTATTATGGAGGTTCTTTGCAAGACAAATGCACTAATGTTAGGGCACATACTAATTCATCTGCAGCACAAACTGCAAATAGTTGTACAATAAGAAAATGTAGCCAAACCTTTTACATAAGTGCGACCTATGTGCTTAAAATGGCCAATGTTTGTTGCTCTTTGGCAATGTATGAGGTTTTAGTGCATTAATCTTTAACTTAAGAATGCATCCACCAGATAACAAATATGTAACTAATTGTGGCAGTGTTGCACATACAATACAGTCTCTTTCGCAACCCGACAGTTATTAATTTTCTAACATGACAGCTCTGCAAATGAATAACCTCACGCTCACTAACATCAGTACGAAGCAGAATCTTTCTGTGTGCTTGAGCAAGGCTGACAAAGGTTTGTGGCAATAACTAAGCATCAGCAGGGAGTGGGTATGCAGTGAGTCATGCAAAGAGCTGTGAGAGTGGACAGGACGAGTATTCAGTGAGGGCAAGTTACTGGGAGGAGGAACCATGTGAGAACATGATAAGCGTGCAACCACAAAACCACCGACTAAGACTTCCACCACATTCAGTTGAACAAACATTAACAAACTTACCCAACATCAACCACATCGATTTCAAAACCTAGTTTTTAAAAAGACACATGCAAGTAAGTACTACTTGATGCCCCAACTTTAATATCAGAAATAAGCAATTCAATAACGTATCTCAAAACTATTCTAACTTGTTATTTAAATAAATCAATAATTCAGCATCCCAGTGGAAACAGAGCCGTGGGTATAAAATGGGCTTCAAAGTACCATTCAAACCACATACATATAGCTGATACTATTTTGAGGCAATGAATAGAGAACAAATTTAACAAGAGATTACTTCGAAATGACTATCACACGATTGGCTCAGAAAAAGGATTTAGTTGGTTAAACAATCACTTTTTTTTGGGAAACCAATCAAACTGCTTTTCAGTCTGCTTTTAAAGGGAAATCTACTGGGAGAGATCTGTGGGACATTTGGGGAGGATAGTTGTTGGCCAGAAGGTAACAGCAATTCATCCCACTACAAACACGTGGGACAGAATGAGGTGTATTGATGCATTTCTGAAAGCCAACGGATCATTTCGTTGTTAGTTTTGTGAATTGCGAAAGAATGCTGAGACTGACCCTGGGTGCAAGTGCATATACCTTTTACGGCTTTTCCTATTTTTTTCGGCGTCAAACCTTAAGAGGAGGCAGGGAAACGGAGTTAAGGAAAAGAGAATTACACAGCCAACAGCAACCAGACATCCAAAAGAGCAAAAACATTTGATACGATGTATTTCTGTCTTTTCAAATGTCACGTGGATAGAAGACCCACCTTAGGTTAAGCCACATCAAGGAAAAATACAGCATGAGCAATTTCCCAGCATGAGCGCAATAGTTAAGCATTACAGCAAAGGTTATAACTATTGTTGAAATGTTAAAGATTCACAAGGCTGTACCATGCCCTAAATTTGTATTTTCAAAAGAAAATGTTTAGATATTTATATTTTGTTGCATTTGGATCTCTACTGCAATCAGAATAATTACAGTGCAAGTAAGAAAATAATGCTTCTGGGCAGAAAGTGTCAATGACTTTTGAAAATAACTAAATCCTGTCCGGTAATTTTAGGGCTTTGAACGAAGCAACATTTTAAGTGAGTCAGACTCATAACCACCGACACACTGTCCTCGCAGGAAAAGCAGAATGCTGCTGTAGCACCACCTACAGATGAAATGTAACCACATTTTGCAGGACCTGTCAGAGCTGATACCACTTGATTCTACCCCCAACCAAGAACCACCCTTATCTGATATGTAAACATAAAAAAAGGAAATGCTGACTCAATTGTTCACCGTTTCATCACTCAAGTATTAAAACCAGAGCGTCAAATCACCAAATTCCTCATGTGGCCTAGGATTTATATTTATTAGCTTGCAGACACCTTCATATTTTGTCTCTTGACAGGAACTTTGTCTTGAAAATTGCTGATGTGTTTTGAGTGGAGCATACTTACTGCTTGATACAATCTGGTATGGACACGTACTCCATTGGAACCAATTCTGCAAGGTCTGTCAAGCTGAACACATACTTGATTTTCTGACTAAATTTGGAGCTGTGAAGAGAAGCAAGAAATTTAAATGTTACTGGCGAAGATCTTCATTTCATTATTCTCGCCACCTTGAACATTAGTTACCTTATGAAAGGTTTTGTGAGCGCCAGCAGGGTGCGAATAAACCAAGAGGGATGGACAATTATGAAAGACTTCAAGTTCTTCCGTAACCTGGATAAAAAGAGTGAGAGCCGCAGTCAACAATTGAATCCCATATGATGCCTCTGCATTTATAGCAAGTAAACAGTTTTTTTTGTTGTGCGATTGCCACTCAGACTCACCTCCTATCAATCTGCTGATAACACTTTCTGAGCCAGCCAACAGTTGGCATCTTTTTCCGAGAGGTTGCCCCGTTCAAATACACAATCATATAGTTCTCAGCGACCAAAAGCTCCAGCGTGCCAATGACATACCTGCAGGAAACGGGAAACTTCCATTAGTGTTGGTCCTAAAATGTTCGATCACAAGGCCAGAGGAAGCCAAATAAACACTTACTTGAATAAATTGTCCATGATGTATTTGTAATTTGGTTGACTGCTTTCAGGCATAAAGCACACAGCGAACACAATGATGGCATTCAGACCATCTCCATAGTAACCTACAGTGAAAAATCAAACACGAAAAGTTGATGTTTCAGGATCAAAACCATATATATTTGCAGTGTCAACACTCTTTTTTTTTTCATATTTTGAAAAAACACAGACTGATCAACACAAATACAACTTGTTCTTTAATAAACATAGCCATATTTAAAATGTCTATTTATGTTTTTGTCAAATTTCACAATGTAATGCAACCAACCTCCATGGCTGATAACCCTCTTGTAAGGTTCGATGGCCTTCATGTCCACTCGGTGTTCCTGGTCTCCGATACGAAACACCCTCCAGCGCCGCCCCTCCTCCCTCTCCTCCGAGACGGAGTACTCCTCCACCGACTCCACACCCTTCTGAAGCACCTCTGTGGTTTTCGGCTTGGGGAGATCGTCTAAAGGAGAGGAAGCATTTTAAACCCACAGCTAGGACGCTACACCCTCTGGATGTGAGGAATGTCGGATTTGATCAAATCAGATCCATTTGGATGAAATCATTTATCAAACGATTAGATCACGCAATAATAAACACATGCATTTTAATCAATGGACATTCACGTGACATTTTTTGCTTTCATCTTTTGTCTCTGGATGGCATGCTTTCTCTTTGAATCAACAGCAACAATGACTCCCTTTCACTTGAGGTCAGCATTTACAATTACCCGATACAATTTCCTGAGGAAAACCCTGCTATTGTTCCCTGCATGGGAAATAAATGTGATGAACAAACACTGCTGAAATCCCGGAGGACTTCTGTGCATCGTTTGTAGGATATATAGCCATCAGCATGATGTGCACAATGCCACATGTTCTGTGCATCATGTTGACATCAAGTTAAGTAGGGAAATTATCATATATCAAGCATGCCAAGCAAAATTAAATGTAAGTGAATAGTGCGATCAAATCCCATCAACACAATTTTATGAGGACGTCTCTGTGAGCGGGCCATTTCTGTAATATACCAAATCACATTGATCTGTGTTTCTCTTTCTGTCCGATTCACATTCGGGTTTAGATTGGAAATGACTGGTAAGATGTTTATGAAATCATCTACAAAAATCAATGATTTAAAATCCCCAAATATGAGATTTAAGTGGTAAAATGCCAAATGTAATGTGTATGCAATTAAAGGCTAAATTAATTTGGTGTACATGTTTCCTTATGCTATAATGTCATTTCCTGAGATGTGTGATGCCTTGTAAAAATAAGATACACTGAATCACTACTAAAGAAACAGCGCATGTTAGCAAATGGCCAATATCTGATAACTACAGCATTGCTATGCAGTTGGAAACACTTCCTCTTTGCCTTAATCGACAAGTTGCAGGATTGATTGTTTCCTCAAAACGCAGGAAAATTCAAGGAAAGAAAAAAAGACATGCACAAAAACAGTAACTGAAAATAAAGTGTATGAAACACAAAACCTCCTCATGATTTATTTGAACACAGACAAAATATAATCTGGACAATAGGAGTTGATTGACTGATGGTTGGCAGAACAAAATGGGGGCTGTCCAAGAGGCCTTACCACAAGGAAGAGAGAAACCTGTTGCTGGCCTGCAGCCTGTTTCCAGACTGAGAATGGAAACAATTCTTCCATGTGAAAAAGAGGAAGGCAGCAGTGTGGAAACACAAAAACAACAAAGCACATTTACTACACTTAAGGCAGTCCGCTGCCTATCCAGACCCGTACAATCAAGGAAGGCGGATACAAATAGATTCAAGAACCAGCATATAAAACGCTAGTTTGATAACATGTTTGCTTCTGTTTTGCAAAGCAACAAATAAACCCAAATAAAGAGGTGTTTTCATGACTAAATTACACAACTGTGTACTTATAATCTGAGACCACATTGAAAGCATCTTTGCATCTGTATCAAAACTTTTATTATTGCATGATATAAAGTTCTTACCTTCCCATTCAAACTCATTGCTATTGTCTGAAGGTGTGTCTATGTCATCGAGGTCCAGCTCTGTACTTTCATCCAGCTCATCAGAGAGAAGAGAACCTTCACTGCGGTCGAGTGTAAGACTGATGTCAGGAGCTGGGAGCTTCTTCTTTGCCTTCTTGCCATGGTCCTTTGCATAGCCTGGGGTAGATGCAAAATCATCAGTGGTTGTACTGTTTGTATAGCCATTAAAAAGGACAGGTTCAGATTTTTCAAGTTTATTATAATACAATTATGTAGTTCATACAGAGCTAATATGAGGCTTCTAGTCAGTGTGAAAAATGAAGTGGTGTCTTCCAATGTTAGTCTTATCAGTACCAAATTCCCTCTTTGTGTTACTGTGCCTCCACAGCAAAGGAAACATTATCTGAGTGGATTTTGTGCTGAAAAGACTATGTCTAAGATAGAAGCCCCATATTCATTTTGGCAGAACAAGATGGAACAGGAATGATTAAAGTGACTAATAACTCTCTTGACATACATATGAGAGTGTGGGTTTTTACTAAGACTTGGAAATGTCCTTTAATATTGTAAAGCAATGCACTGTTCACTATTCTGTTTTCCTTACCAGGGTCCATCTCTTCAGACGTTCCTGCAAAAAGCTCATCTTCAAGCTCCTCTTCCTCCGGTAGGGGCCTATCAATCAAACAGCAGGTGATCATGCCTTCAGAAGGATTATGTTGCATGTGACTTTTAAAAACACAACATGTGATACAAAGCTCTGAACCATGATTTATACGGGATTTACAACATTATGAGTGATTGACAATACCGTGGAAAGTCCTCATCCTGCCACTCTTCCTTCAGTTCAACTCCTTCCATTCTCAGGCGCGCTTCTGTTGTGGCGACTGACTCTTGGCGCTCCAGGCTGGGAATGGAAACAGAAAATGGTTATGCCATCTTTTATGTATGATTATCTCTAATTGCTCAAAAGCTCTCTTGTACTACAAATATATTAAGATCAAGAGCAGGGCAAGCACAGATTATCCGTGAAAAACACATAACTAGTTCTCTGACCACGGTTGCTTGTGACTTGTACAATCCTCAAAGGATTATGGGAAAACAGGAGTCAAAAGCATTTTTTCAGCAACAAAAACAAAGTTAGTGGATATTAATGGTGACTGATGAAATGCACTTGAATAAAGCTGCACAAAAAGCACAATATTCCACACTCTACAAACAAGGGTGGGGATATTTGCAGAATGTTCTGAATAGGATGGGCAATGTTGAGAAAATGCAACACAATACTGGAACAGTTGTAGTAAGAGGTTGAGTGCCATGTATTGTCACCCACAATGAATACAGCTTACTCCAAAGTTTGCATTACCTCAGATTTTAGTCACATTGCATGTGACATGTAATATGGAATGAAACATGGTGCATGTAAATGTTGCATTCAGGCACTGTTTTAGTTTAAAAAGGCAATTTTTGGGTTTCACAACTGGACATACTATGTATAAAGTACAATTATGAGAACATAACCAACATTTGGGGGATGAACCATAAACTACTTTTCTATATTAAAAAGAAATGGTAATGGCCGCTCTTTGTATGCTGTTAATTACCACCTTAGTATTACATCAAGTCAATGAAAACCCTGTTGAATATGCTAAACTGTTTGTGTTTCTTTACTATCACAACAGTCCTCCAAGGTGAGGCAAGATATGTGTATTGGCTTTGTCCAATAAACCAAATACTGTGATTTGATATAGACAGGTGCTTTGTGATGCTGTGCTGATCAATACATAATGCACAGTCCTGCAAAGTTGTTCGACAGGCTCCTAAAGAGTTTCAACTGGCCAATGGCCGGATAATCAGATCACTGGCTTTCTGAAAAGCTTACACGCTTATGTTAACGACTTAGTTTATAAACCATAAGGCTACTTACTAACGCTGATCATTGTATCTGTATATGTGCTGTACAGAGCTCTCTTTGATGCATTAAGCGCACACACACACAACTGTATTTGTGCTCCCAGACACAAAAACATTCTGGGCATTTGCTACTCAACATTTCACAAAGTTGAGCCATTTGCTCATGTATAGTGCTAATCCCCACATTACATTTGAAATCCATGTGAGAGGTAGAAATGCTCCAGGAATGTGATTCCCTGAAAGCAAACCCTTGTAATCAAAGTGAAGTGGAGACCAAACTGAATGCAAGTGTAATTAGCCACATTCAGGAGTGGAAAAGATGAACAACTGTACTTGTAATAAAGCAAGCATATCAGACAGGAAGATTTGACCCAAAATACCCATGCAGTATACTACATTCCTGGAGTTTATAGTTTCCAGTTTTTGTATATATTTTGCCAGAAAAGTGTTCATTTAACTCAACAGTCATTTCTAACATCCTAGTCTGGACACAATAATAAAATGAGATAGTACAAGTATTCCTATTATTGTGTCCATCCCCTCTAAAATGTCATATCAGCCTAGCTTTTACTTTTCCTACTTTTCGGCCACAGTAGAAATACAGGAATGTTACATTGTTTGAAAAGGATTTCTCCTCATCTTTTAGTAACAATACCTGTTTGTAGACTAAGAAATGACTCTCAAAGATGTCTGTAAACCTTTGAAAGCCAGTGTAGTAAGCTCCCATTATCATTTTTAACAGCATCGCTCCTATTATTTTCTGGGTCGAACAGTTAGGAAAGGTCTTCATTTGAGGATCATAGAAAAGAAGAACACAATGTGGCAATAAAACATTCGCAAACGCTGGAACCTAGGCAGGTATCTGGCTCAGGTGATGGCGGTCTTGAAGAACAGCATTCTTGCAAGGGAGAGATGGAACCAGAAACCTCTTTTTTTCATTTTTGTAAGTTGCCAACATGTAACGCTGGGCCAAACATAAGAGTGTACATATAACTTTACAGACCTTCCGATGGGCCCAGGTGGTGAGCGTGGCTGGGGAAGGCTGACCGGGGTAGAGCTTCTTGCTCCCGGCTGCTCCTGCTCATTGTCAGGAGTTGTCCTTCCCTGTGGCGTACCTCTTGTTTTGGTCAGACTCTCTTTAAGTGCCTCTTCGCCATTTTCAACCGTAGAAGCAGTGCTATTTTCCAAGCCGCCAAATTCCTCCTCGTCACCTTCTCCCGACACTCCAGAGGACGAGGGACTAGACGTCAGTCTGTTTCCCGGCTCCTCGTGAGTCCTCCTGGTTGTGATAAAATCGGGGCTTCTATTGTTCAAATCCACATCGCTTACACCCTTCAGCACCGCTTCACTCCCGATCACGTCCGATGCCATTGCTTTTTCCTGTCGCCCTGCTGCTGGAGCGGAGCAGAGGGGGGGAAAAGTTCAGACAATGACAAGTTAAAACACCGGTTTGCAAGTTAACTTAAATGAGTTAGACACACGATTTCTTTAAAAGTAATAGGTGCTATCTCTCGCTCGCCGGGGGGAGTGTTGTTGTTGACAACTAACTTTAGCGATAACAACTAACAGCAACCAAATAGTGTTACATGTCACACAGGGTGCACAGATAGTCACCTTTCCTAAATGCGTCACGGTGCGGGAACTCGGGAGGCCAAAAGAAGTATGCTAGCTTTGCATAAGCCTGCTTGTGAATGTCCTCCCTTCCTTCCTTCCTACGAGTCAGACTGTTCTCCGGTGGACGTAACGTTGGTCACGCTAGTGCTACAGCTAGCTAACTAATTTAGCCAAGCTGTTGTCCACTTAACGCCCGGCATTAATCGATACAAATTGATCCGGTTGTCAACTACGACACAACATAAGGACAACCGATCCACGGATCCATGTTCGGTATGATATCACTAGCCGAGTCCACCAACATCAATTTCCGTTCTTTCTACCAACGCGACCGTTAGCTAGCGTTCTCTCACCAGAGCGTTCTGTTGTGACGTTCCCAGCTCGCGCTAACGCGCGTGCCATCGAGTTGCCAGTTGTGTTTCCTGTAGGGTCGTATCTGAATTTTCTACGTTCCTAAATCAGGGACAAAGCAAGAAAAACAATCATACTGAATTACAATAATTTGTTTTGTTCAGATGCATCTTTTTCACCATCTTCATAGTTAACTTAAATAAGGGAAAAATCATGTTCTATAGTATAATGATGTCACTTCATCTCAGTTCCTTACAAGTTGCAACGATATAAACAAAGTTGAGAGAATGCATTTATCTCCAACTTCTAAATACATCATATAATTAGAGTTAAAGTCTTTGTTATAGGTTCGTGACCTCAGGCAATATATTGGGCTAAATGTTTCTGACTACTGCTCTATGGGAAATAATCAAACCTGGCATCCCTATAGGTGTCACTCCAGGCTCTGGTGTCACTACAGAATCTGTTGATCTGCTTTGTATTCTAGACTTTGATTTTCCTTGGGGTTTTTAGGGAAGCAGTGCTTTTCATCAAATCTCAAGTTTCCATTTGCTATCTGTAGTGGTATGCAAACTTTGGATTGCACAATTAATAATGTATATGTTGTACGCACTGTAAATTGTAATATGTCTGTTAAAGTGGGAGGGTAATTTACTCACTGCATTACTAAAAACAAAGAATACTTTGTATTCATAGTATTCATGAAAAATACTATTTTACAGGAATATTGTTATACTTCTTCATTCAATTTAACGGAAGTTAAAGATTACATTTACCTTAGTTTTTTTTTATAAATTAAAAACAATCAATAACAATAATCCAATACATTATATGTAACATTTAATATGTAGTATGTGTATATGTTTGTACGTATTTCTGTTTACACATATTACAGTATGTTGAAATATGGGCCAGCTCCATTACTGCTGGTGTGTAATAACGATTGTATATCCTTTGCATTGATATGGATCAATTTATAATTTGATAAGATGGTTGAAATGTCCTCTGTTTTGAATATCTGTGTGTTGTAACATATTGATCTATTATTGTATGTTTAATGTTTTTATTATATTATTATTTTTGTATTGTTGTATTGTTATACACCTTTCACCGAGTCAAATTCATTGTATGTGCAACGTACTTGGACAATAAATTATTTTGATTCCGATTCCGATTCTGATTCTGATTTTGATTCTGATAGCCTTTGAACTTCTCAAGTAATTTTTATCTGTGACGTAACCAGTGTCAATTTGTTATTAGCCAATCAGTACCCGAGATGAGTAATACTTTACCGGGTGCAGGGCTGAGAAGAGGAGGAAATTCTCAACGTTGACCACTAGTTGCGCGTGCGCTACAATCTGTTAATTCACTGTGAATAATCAAAATTAAGCGCTGGGAGTTTTATATCGGCGCATATCTTGTTAAAACGGGAGAACTGTTTTCATACAGTAGCTTTAATCCTACAAAAATAGGCAAGCTCCCATAGTGAGTGTGTACCTAAGTTATGTTAGCTAACGCTAGCGCCCTCACTGGCTGGAAGGAGAGACTGAGTGCACGTGGTATACTTTTTTTATGTGCGAGTATGGACCCTGAAAAGTGTATCCTAATGATAATGGAAATGTATGGTAGACGATAGAAGGTCATTAGTGTTTGTGAATGTCTGGTAGTGTGCGTCGGATGCTACAGTGAGTGCTCGATGACTCGCAGCTGCAGGCCAGAGGAACCTGCACACGGACAGAGAGAAAGAGCCTCAGAAAGGGTTTGTCAAAGCTCACCGCTGGACAGGTGGTTTGAAAAGCCTGTTTCTAACAGCCTGCCGAGTCCTGAGGAGCAGTGAGTACAGACAATGTTTTCCTTGAGGTTTTCAAATGAGCCCCGACAAACGCGCAGACGTGTTGGTACCACAAGCGGAATTATTCGCTACATGTTTATTTATTGAACAAATTCCACATGTACAATTTCACAAACTGACAATGAGAAACATCAAAACTATCATGCCAGGGTGCAACTGCAGAAGATAAGATAAGACAAGTAGAACATACAAATGTTTAATAAGTAATTGCATATTTACATAACGCTATATAGTTAGATCACAGGTAATGCATGCTGTTACAGTTCTTATAAAAACGATTGCCCATACAGCATTTAATATTTTTTATGTACAGTTAAAATTCTTTGTAAAAAAACACAATTATAGCTAGGTCTTTACTTTTATTTATTTTTTTGCAAGAAAAATCAATATGTTTGTGATGCATGCCCTTGCTTCAAAAATGTAAAACAAATAATGAAAAATCTTTGTACAAGACAATACATTTTGAAAAGATCACCACATAATTTACACATTTAGTTGTGGTTTGATGTTGATTGCATGTCTGGTGATAAACATGTGATTTGTGTTGGAAAATAAGGGTTATAGTTGGTATTTATAAATGTAATGTCTAAGTTAACAATGACAATACAGCTAACTTGGCCTCTCTGCACCCTAGTCCAAATTTGTAACTGCACACATGCTAATTTTCTATTTCAGTGAGATTTACCAATTAAGATCCCATGTGAAGGATTATCAGATGTAACCATATAGCCATTACAATGTTTACAACAGTATATATTTTTCTCTTGGTTACTTTGAATAGACATGCACCGGTACAGCCTGTTGTCAGAATAAATACAAAAAACATTATCACATTAGGTTAAATAACCTATTTGTTTTTAAATAGTTTAATAAGGCTACATGTTATATGAATTTGTGTTGTATATTATACTGGGTCAAAATCAGATTTTGGAACAGTTACTAGTCGCTTCAATAAGTCTTAGCTTCATCCTCAGTGGCTTATATTTTCCACTAGGTGGAGGCAGATGCTTATTTAAACACTGCAGTCTGATAGGATGCCTTTTATTGATTAAGATCCGCCGTAGCTCAAACCCTCTTGAAGAGCAAACTGAACCAAAGTCGGAGATGTATTGTGGAAAACAATTGCCACTTATAATTACATAAGCAAACTTAAGTTATATTTGCAGGTTGTTCCAGACTTGACTGAATTTAGCAATGACACATTGATTTGTCCTGTAATTCAGGTAAAGTTGCATGTCTTTTGTGATGGTAATATTGTCAAATTAATATGGTTGTATTCAGCTCTGAGGTGTGGCCTTATCTATAGATACTTCTGGAGAGTATATGGATGCCAGTATATTTCATTTTAAGAGCTTTCAGCAACTCACTTCAAAACTAAAAGGTGTCAACTGCAACAAATGCGCTATAATTTCTCTTTTTGTTAAATTGCCCTTTAACTATCAGACCTCATGGTTAAAAAAAGAAAGAAAGAAAGAAAGAAAAGCAGCTATAGATCTAATATAATGATGCTGCCTGGTTAATACCTCCTCTGTGTGCAGCGGATCATTCAGTGTAATTTCTAATTAACACGTTGCTATTTACTCTATTGGATCATTAGGCCTCATCACAAAAGGATAATCCAGTCAAATTGAGAGTTTATGCTTCCCTTCCACCATGGTGCTGTTTGCTAATGAGTCGTGTTGCAATTATCGAACAAATTAAGACAAATGTTGCCTGTTTAGCCAAGATAAATGTATTGAGCCAGACTAGCATTAACACAGATAGAACAATCAGGTTCCTTGTAAATTCATTTCACATTTAAACTCAAAATGTCACCAAAAATACCAAGAATAACAGTTGACTTTATATTTAGCATACCTTTTTTAAATATTTAGCTTGTTTTTATATTGCTAACTAAAATATATTTTTCTAATGGTATGAAATTATACGTGAAATGATAAATCACAATAAGAAAGCTTTTCTGTTTGTTTTTTTTAAAGCAAAAATCCGACCAGAATAGTTAAGATTTAAAAAAAGCGAGCGCAGACAACCACGGTAAAAGAAGACTATTGAAATGTTTGTTTTGCATTGTTCAATACAATAAACCATATCTCGTCAATACACTTGAGTGTCAGGCAGCTATTGTTGTTCATACAGTGTGACTGTAGCCTAGTTGGTTTAAACAATAAAGTAGCATTGTCTGATGCAGGATATGTCTCCTTTTTAAAAGTAATACAAGAATTCCAGATCTCAACACGGATGCTGTAGCAGACCCCTCCTTTCATGATGAAAGGAGGGATGAACGTTGGGATCAGAGATGGAAGCTGTAACCTATTTGTGAAGCAGAATCATTAGGAGGGTTCTCCAACCAATTTCCATAAGTGGGGTAGCGGGATGTATTTAGGCTACTCGAAGTATATCACTAATGAGAAAAGACAAAAAGGATTCATGTGCATGTTTTATGCAATCTCTTTCTGGGTGTAGATGAATAATTATTTATGATTGCAAAGCCTAAAAGGGAGGCAAAAAGATAGCAACTGCAAAGAGACTAGTAAAAAATTTAAAGAGGAAGTTAAATGAATATTTAAGGCAAGATGAAATATTTAATGGAAACAAATGAGCAAAACATTTAAAACGGCATGATAAATACTAGTGAGTGCCATTAAAATGACCCTCTTAATTTGTGCTATTTGCTGCAGTAGCCATAAGGTCTCATTCATACTCAAAACTGTGCGAACTGAAGACTCCGACAATTGTTTTCAACATGCCACTCATTATATTAGGACATTGTGTCTGTAACCCAGGGCTGACCTCATAGCTGAGAAATATTAGCCTTTGATTCAGTGGCGTTTGTATTGATGCCACGAGGCAGAAACAATTAATGTTTTATTGCCCTTCAAGTTGAGGTTGGGGTTCTGGAAAAAAAACCACATAATGACAAAAGTTCTGAATATGGTTGCTGTTCATTTCTCAAGAGACATTCTGTATTTGGTTCTATAATAACATTAGCGTTTCTGTATGACACTCGCAGTACATTTTGCAAAAATTTCACCCACTGACATTAAAACATAAAACAATCAGGAGTATGCACCAGCTCAGTTCATTTGTTTTCCAAATGCGAAAATGATTAAATCAGCAAACAAATAATTATTCAAGTCAATGAGAACAATTATCTCAAAGACGCCTCTGAGACTTGGATGTGCATACTGAATTGATTAATTATCCTGCTAAAGATAATTGAGTGGAGCTGGATCTTTGACTGCTTCCTTTCAACATACTCTCGCCTCCATCTTTATCTTGAAGAATATAATTTACGCCATCTATTATAATATGTGGTCATCGCGAACACTTCTGTGTTTTCAAAGAAATTGCCATGGTCTTAAAGAGCTCTATTTAAATGTTGCAGCCTCTGCATTACTCTACGTAATGCCTGGATCATTAGGAGGAACGATTTCAAAATATCCAAGGAAATTAGAAAAATTAAGGGATATTGATCTCATGGACCCTACATTTTACAATATATTCTAATCTTTATTAAATTGCCTTTTTTTTAAGATGGAGCAGTGTATTGACCAGAGTTTGTCTGTCCAAGTTCAACTTTGCCTGCGACGCTGTGTCATGCCCTTACTAACCTCTGGGCAGACTATTACTTACTTCTGAGCCAGACAGAGATCATTACCTCTATGAATGATGGCAAGGTAGCCCGAGCCCAACAGCTTTATTTCCCCGCCTCAACTCGACGGACACAAGCCATCACATCCTGTTAACAATTCAATGGCTCTACCGTAAAGATAAGCTCTCTCAATCAGCTCCGTCTGTCTGTATCGCGATGAAGGGCCATCAGTCATCACTATGGTGGGACGGGAGCCCTCCATATTCACTTGTGATTGACACCGTTTAGATGATTCAGTTAGAATCACTGGTCTGTTTATTTCCTCTGTGCACCAATGTACTGTTTTCTGATTAAGGGAGTTCATGAAATATTTATTCTTTATCAGTATATTCAACTTCATGCAATGAGTCTTTTCACCCTGAGCAAATATTGGTCCACTTTAATGTGGAATCTTTCAAATGGCGAGATGAATTAAGGCTTTGACATTTTAATCAGAGTGAACATAAGAAGCCAATTGTCACTGTCAAACCGCATGAAGGTCATTTTAGTTGTTAAGGATCTGCTTGCCATAGCATTTAATAGTTACATCCTAATGAGTCATTTACTTGTGAGATCAGGTTGATATTTTATGTATAAGCACATATTCTATTCAAGGCCTTTTATTCTATTAACCTGTCCTGTCTTTATTGGATCCTTTCTAAGATAATTCCCATATGGCTTAGCCTTTGATAAATATGCTTTTAGGTCTGTCTAATTAATGCATTCCGCTGTGATTTTCTTCACTTGTCACCCACTCTTTAACCTCATAGCGGAGGAACAGACTTTTTCTACTCAAATTAAAGGTCCTCTGAGACGCTGTACATGTGTGAGCTAATGATGTAGTGTGCGCTGTAAACCTGATATCTTATCTTGAGGCCCTTGTTGAAATGTTTTGAGTATAAAGGAATGATATGACCTCACTATTATGGAGTGTGGATATATTCCAAGCAAACATGTTTTAATTTATTGTGTCGGTTCTGAACTGAAAAATCTGACTTTTTTCAGTTTGATTGCATAGTGAATTTAGAGTTTTTAATAGTGTTGGTTGTGGTACAAACAGAAATATTTAGCTGATATTTGCTTTGTCATTAGGTTCTCATCGTGGTCTCAATTGTTTGTTGCCATATTACAGTTGATAGTATGTGTTGATTTGTACCAGACTGCAACTCTTTATATTATTTTACCAACAATGGAGAAAATGTAATCAAACCAAGCTATGCTGGTGTGGGCACAGATCAACAAAAAGATGGCCCAATGTTGAGACGGCATTTCTGAAAGAACACAGGAGGATAGGCCTCCACTAGCCAAGTCTACCTTTTTCAAGTTAATTAAACCAATTCAGCATTTTTAAATGTACTACCCAATTTTTCCTTTCACTGCCAGCCTAACTGCAGTTTCCAGCCATGTGACCGAGGGACCATTCATATGTATAATGGATGGGGCAAGGTGGTGATCAGCAGAGACACTCCATTTAAAGTTGCTGAATGAGAGAAAGGCCAGCTGAACACTTTTGTTATTGCAATAAAATAGTTGCATAAGGTCTATAACGTGTTATAGTTTTATAACACCCCATGCGATTAATTGCAGTAAAACTATGTTAGACACTCCAATGTCTGATTTATACAGCTGTCACCTGTTAATGTAAAATGTTACAATGTGGCTTAACAGAAAAAAATGGCTTTATAAAGTCACTACAGGATTTGTTGTCTATTTCTATGGTAACAAGACCCAGGGTGGCTAGTGCTAAAGCAGAGTCTTTACAAATAGTAAACATGGTCTTTGTACACATACAGAGCAAAGGTTGTTAGGGAGGAATAGCTCAGGTTCTTGGGTGGTCATTGAAAGTGCTGAATTCACTCACGAATACAACCTATAAATGTGCATTTTATTGACTTTTATTCAGATCATCGAGAAAATATTTAAATGCAAATTAATAAATTAGTTTGCTTTACAGTACAGAATAATCTGCACCATTGGACTGCATATGTGAGGTATGATTATTTGATAGTTACCTCTGTTTGCAAAATACCTGATGAAGTATCAAGTACTCTTACGTCGCCGTAGGACTGATGGATCGGTCGGGTTGAACTTTTTCTGTCCAGGGAGGTTGAAAATAACATTTAAATGGGGTTTGCTTACATAATAAGAATACAACATGAGTTCAGTTTGTAGGAAATCTAATGATAGGCATAACTTTTATTTTCAGATCCTATCAAAACTGAATACATTCAGATTTGCAGCATAAGTATTTGTAGTTTAGTATTTCAACCATGTTATTGAGAGTAAGTTTAGAGTCAGTTCAGGTAACAGCAAAATGTTGCTCATGTTTATTGTTATTGTTAAAATAAGATGATGTCGTATTGTATACATCAAGGTACAGCACTATTGATACAATAGCAATACATTTTCCATTACATCAGGTTCACTGAGGATACAAATCTTAACTCGGTAAAGAGTTATTGTATTATTGGGGCAAAATAGAATTTTGACACTTGACTCAGCTATCAAACAACTTCAGTACATCCGTTGTCAAAATGCCAAGAATCTTTCAAAGTCAAAGATTGATCAAGCCCTCACCCAGCACCAAACTCTTTGAAGCGTCCTTTTTCTGCAGTGAGTCTGAAAAGCCTACCGGTAACTGTCAGTGCATGCCTCTTGCATCCAGTGAGTGATGAGAAAAAGCAAAACTTATAATTACTCTTTCTGTCACTTTTTCATGATAAATGTTTAAGTTACCATCCACACAAAACAATAAATATTGTGCACAAAAACTGCTATTTCCCCCAATCTGGCTTCAAGCCCTCTAAAGAATGTATTCAACATTACAGCCAAACAGTGTAACTACAAAAATACTTTTCCTTGTCTTTTTAAAAAGATGAAATATTTTCTCTGCTATGTAATTCTCCTCTCTGTATTTCGAGAGATACTGACCTAAAAAGGTTGATCAAAGACTGTTGGAACTCTACAGCCTGCAGCAACCAATAAATTGGTCCATTCGATGTTTTGCACTGACAAATTATTCTCCAGAGTACTAACATTCTTGGTAGCAACTCAATTAGCAAGAGACAGATGTAGCAAGAATTCGCATTTATGTTTCATAGACCTTTCAATATTTTATTATTTCAGCGCATGTTAGCACGGACCCTTTTATGTCACAGAAATGATAACTATTTGCTAATTCTCACATAAAGTGATAGTTGTTTTGGTGCGTATTCAGATTTGTGGGAGAAACTACACTGTATAAATCCCTGCAGGCTTTTACACAATGTTGGAATGGCCCTGAGCGTCCATATGCTTTAAAGTGGTTGTTAAAAGCCAATATTTCTTATTATTGCTGAGGGGAGACCGGTCCCGCTCACTGTCAATGTAAAGACAAATTTCGACAAAGGAAAGTGGAAAAATCATACCTAGGAGAAAACTCACTTTATTTATGAACCCTTTGTGAAGTTTATATATTTAATCTTTGTGAGTTCAGTTCATTTCAGTCTATCTTGTGACATGATAGTTGTCTGACTGAAATGAATCCTCATGATTGTCATTAATTTGAGCAAACAGTTGATAAAGAATGACCGATTCTTTTTATTTTTTAATCTCATATTGGTCTGGTATTGGTCTCACTCGATTGTGATGAAAGTGCACTGAAAACACTGTATGTTCACTGTTGTCTAAAAAACAATGAATTGTCATCTACCTGCTTCGCACAAGGGAATATAGACTATCATTAATATGCATGGGTCCCTCTTGTCTATGTTCGGGCGTTTTTATATTAACCCTCAGAAACACTGGTGACCTTTTGCACCAAACCATATGGTTAACAGTGAGCGATCTCCCTGCTGTTCAAGCATCATTTACCTCCAGAAAGACACAAAAACAGTGTCACAACATAACTCAATGAAGATGGGTATGAAAGAATTCAGATCATAGAATAAATTTAGATTGAACATACATTGTATATATGCTTTATACGTGCACAATTGTTTTTATATGGAACATTATATGAAGCTCTTCTACATAGTGGACATTCATTCTGCAGTGTATTTATTGTGTGTGTGTGTACTTATGGATTACAGAACATCAACAATATAAATATATGATTATACTCATGTTATGAAAATCAAACATTAGGGATTACCACCTTATGTCACAGGAACTGAATCCAGTGAGTTATGACTGATAATGCATCTCTACAGATACAAGTAATGCTATCATTTTTCTAAACATGCTGAGCCTTTGCAAATGGCAGCAGCAACAACACACATGGTGCGCTTTCTGTTATGTAAATATGAAATAGAACCAGACCACAATAACAGCTTTATAGTCTCACTGTACATTTTCCCAGAACATCTGAGAATACCAGCCGGCATAATTAACTGCCAATGAAATGTTCCCTCGAGTCAGTCTTCTGCTTTATTAACAAAGTAATGCAGTCATTTTTAATTGGCCATTTCATTGTAAACCAAATTAGATACAATGACATGGACGCATTTCTGAAGAATAGAGTGTATTGTCTTCTTTACCTTTTGTATTCATATGGTCATGACATTATATTTTCCTTATTTGAAAAATAAAGAATAGGATTTATTATTATTGCTATTATATTTTCATTAAAGTGTAGGTGTATGAACTGTTTGTCATAGGTGGATAATATGTATTGTATATTACGAGACCATAGATGGTTGTTATGATGTGTATTTTGAAAATATAAATTAATGTTGTAGCAGAGCTGTTTTTGTATTTGTCAATAAGTTATTAGTGTTGGATAAGTGATTAAACAATCAATAATATTATAGTAGGTATTCAGTTTCCTAAGAGTTATATAAAGCTAGTTTGAGCTAATGTAATTCTAATTTAAATGTTTTTTTATGTATTTTTATAATGAGCATATGAGGGAGTTGGTTATGTCTAAATAGAGAAGTAAATATACTGTAATTAATGTTTCCACCACTTAGTATTGCTGTTTGCTTTCCTGTGACAGTTTGATTTCACATAGGTGCAAGTGCAGTACTATTAGTATAGTAATAATATATAACTATAGTGGGCATATTCTACTTTATTCAATGCAGTCTAGCTGCCTGCAATTTTTAAATTCATTGAGTGGCGTACAAAACATGATGTAGGGTTCCAACAGATGTAGAAACATAGTTGCAGCTCTCATCACAGTTTGAGATGGAGTTGAAACTGTTAGAATAATTTAGATCAAAGTAAAAGTTTAAAAAAAATACTGATAGCAGAAGGTGCCCTTTGTGGCTCCACATGAACATTTCTTGCAGCATAGCTTAAAGAAGACAACCAGAGGGTTGACGAGCAGTTGTGAGGACATCAAACAATTCTGCCTCCTATTGAAGAAATAGTAGACAATTTTCGGTAAGTGAGCCTGTCTTTTTGGCTGGCAGAGATTTCAGAGTGGGTGTTGCACTTAGCAGCAGGGAGGCACCGGTGGAGAACTACCTGAATAGCTTTCCTAACCACAGACCTCTCCCAGAATGGATCATTAACGTTGTGCCAAAGATGGATGGCAACTTTCTGCTCGACTTGCTGGCCGCCAGTGTAAGAGCCGGGCGCAGGCTTTCCTCTGGTCCCTTGGCCTGCCTGCTGACCTGCTCCTGGGTCTTAGTTAACATTCAGGAAGCCCTGACCTGAAAAGCAGGCTTGGCAGCAGAACCAAGGTCCCACCCTCCCCAAAGAAATTAGAGGTGGTAATCTTTCAGGAACAACTTGCTAACCTTCCCGGACCATGTAAATGCAATAGATGCAACCGATTGCCCCGCTTCTGCTCTGCAGCCCCTCTGTGTCTCCCTGTCACTGGCCATGCCGGGTCGTCTCCAATTTATGTGTATTTGACAGCTCAGAGGTGACAAATGACGACTAAGGCTAAAAGAAGGTTACATTTAAACACCGCACAGGTCAATGGGGCAGCTGGCTGAATACTAAATCATTGTCAGAGAAACTAATGATACAACATTATAAGACAACAGGGCACGGGGAAAGATAAAGTGCAGGATGTCATGCTGATACTATAATCAACCAATGTCTATTTCAACGGCACATTCATCTTGATTTTGCATAGACATTCACATATTCTAGTCATTTCTGAATGGAAACACAGGAATCCAATAAAAAAAATTGCTATTTATGAAGCAGGATCCTTTTTGTGAGGCAGGAAAATATAACATTTTGGTTATTATATCTGAAAATATAATGACCCTTTATTTCCCTTTTCCCTGTTATACTATCGGGACTGTTCCAGTTCCTGTGTAATTAAAACACAAAATACACTTTGTTAAGCATTAGAAACAAATATTTAATTCGTCGTGTCTGAGATCTGTTGCACCTGCTGTAGCAATTTCAAAAACACACAGGAAGTGTGAATAACAAACACAGAAAGAGCCTGGGAACCAAAGCACGAGTTGTGGCATCTTGACAAGTCTTTAAGTAATTCTTACAAGAACAAACACCCCAAGGCTCACTTGCTTCATTGCTTAAGTCAAAACAGAGAGTACATACAGCCACTAGGCTGCCACGGAAATCAGATAAGTAGTGCCCACTCTTTTAATAAGAGTAAATTGAAATTATTAAATGGTCATCGCTGAGAAGAAACATGAGCTATTGTGTTGTTGGCAAGTGACCTCAATTTAGGAAAGCATAATTGTGTAATTTTCAGATTTATTACTAGGATTGTAATCTTGACATTCCTTTCACAATTGTGTTTACATGGTATGAACACACACTGAAAAATGCTATTTCAGTGTATCTGTTATTTTTTTATTTAAAGGAAAAAACTGCGTGGCAGGTAATAATAACCATTAGTACAACCGAGCTCCATGTAGCTGGAGGTTATGTGGACATGGAGTGTCCAGGATCTCAAGGACGGCTCACACTCCCAGATTAAACAACATTCACTCTCTGTCAAATGCCCAGCTCCCAAAACTGCCAAGCCAGAGGAAAATGAGCCCCCACACGACCCTCGCTGTGGATGACGAGATGAAACACAAGACCGTTGTGCCTGGAGGAGACTCGGGATAACGAAATAATCTTTAATCTCTGTCCCTTCTAGGCACTTTCAACACCTGTTATTCTTGATGGCATTGTGAGAGGGGGCAGCTAACAGATTCATTTTACTCCTGGTAATTATTACACTAATTATTCACTTCGGTGTGGGGTGATTACCAGTCCTCGTTCAGGTGAATACACGTCCGCTTGCACACCAGCTGAGGCCAGAGCAGCTCGGTGGAACAGTTGTTCCACTCCTTTTTCCCTTGCAGATATTTGACCTTTTGTCATGTTTGCAATCTGTACTTTGGGGGGAAGGGAGAAAAACAGCAAGAAACTTTTAATTGCTCAACAGAAACGGGAGTGAAAAGCGCAGGTTTGGCCATCTGTTCAGCCAACACCATCTCTTCAGCAAGGAAACTTCATATTGAAACAGGTTGGATGGTTCCAACTATCCTGTGGCTCTATTGGGGCCTTACTCATAGCAGAGTTGTTGCTATGCCGTCCTACGTAACTATGATACATTATTTCTGTTAAATTAATGAGTACCCATAGTATTTCTTCTCGTTCTCATCAATGATTAATGAATCAAGATATATTCTTTTCATTTAATGGGATGCATTTATAATCATAGCTTGGGGGTTCGAAAGCCTTTAAGACAAATATTTCTGCTCTTTGACTAGATTTAATTCAATTAGTACACATCAAATACCATGCCTCCATTAACAGATCTTTCATGTTCAAAGTGAGCATCATGAATTTTACATCTGTGGTCATATTAAAACAATTATTCTCATTGTGTGAAAATATGAAAACGGCGTAAGTAATTTCCCTATATTGTACAGGTAGTGGTGAGTTAGATCTGATGGATATTAATCCGGGCTGTGATGTTCACCTCATCACAGGCCGTTTTAATATGAAATGACTCTTCACATAACCCATTTAAACGTGAATTAAAATGATTACAACCCAAAGGATCAATTGGCAATGAAAACGGAGCACTTTACATAAACATTTTGGTGGGGAATGTTTAATGTCTAGATCACCTTTTCACACTACATTGATGCTCTATGTTATTGTTATTCTCAACAAAACTCTGAAAAGACCAAAACAAAAAAGACTGTTAGTTTCTCAGTGCTTTCCAACTTTCATAACCTGTTTGTGGCCCTCAGCCTCAAGCCCATTCATTTATAATGAAGACGTGAATGTTAAAAACAGGTCACAAATATTTACTTTACATTTTTTATTTTGTAAAGGTTAAACATAACTAAAACAGCTTGCTTGGCACTGTATTTGGGAAGCAAACATTACTTAAACAGAAGAAAATTGCATTTTTGTTTGGGATTCGTGAGCAAGTGAGTTATTTACAACACCATACAGTATTTGTGGGATTGTTTGTCAATCCCACAAATACTGTTTGACAAACACCCCACAGCCCCTCATCCCAAGGGTCGCCGTCCTGCCCAACGGCCCTTAGCTGTGATATAATTACTACATACCTTGCCTGCCAGTAATAAAGGAGCAGTTTAGTCATTGAAGCAATACGTTTCACAGATGTGTTTTTTAATAGTAAATATTTGTAAGAAAGATACAATCATTGTTGTTTTCAGTCTTTTAATAAGATGTGTTGGCAATAGGATAAATACAGAATATCCCCATTTGAGCACAGAATCTAAGACTAGGATATCGACTTTGTGGAAATATGTGAATTTACAGTGTTTTGGGGAATTGGATCATAAAACATCCACATGTAAAAGAAAGTCAAGCGTCAGGAAGAAAGAGCTCAGATGGTTTTTCTTATTAACATAATAATCGATTTAATTCATCAGTGATCCGGGTATCGATTTAAAAAAAAAAAAAAAAACTTTTTTACATGAAAATTGTCAGCAAAGGGACTCAAGTGTCATGCGAGACTTATCCAGTTACCTTTGTATCCAACAGTGGCTATTATAAATAAATAGAAATATCGGATATTGTTTCTAATATTGTTGGTGTACACACACACACTAAGTACAACATTTATTTATGTAACAGCCACTCCCATGTTCTGACCTAACTCGTCTACCTACCACTAACCTCGAAGAAACTCAATGACAGAAAAGAAAGTTAGAAAAACCAGTGGAATACAATGTTATTCTTTGCCCGGCCTCCTAAAGGTCAGCTTTCACTGTCTCAGAAAGCACCGCTGAAATATAAATGCTCTGCAACAGCACCGTGTCTGCTGATTGCTTTACTCTCTAGGCAATGTCAATTTTGTGAAAGTACTTGCAGATTAAGTCGGCAGGACGTCAAGGACCCTTGTAGAAGCTGCTGTCTTGTCTTATCGAAGGGTCCGAAAGCCCTTGTCTATTACTGGAGACACCCCAAGGACAGATGTTTTAGGCTTAGGGGGGTGATGGAGAATAATAGCACATTAGATTCCTAATGTCTCTCTGATGCAGGACTCGGGGGAGACAGAACTCCAGGGTAATCCAAATTCATCTTTCTCTTTCGCTCTGCTTCTCTCCCTCATTTCCTCCTTTTCTTTCTTCTCTTTCTTCGCTCTCACCAGACTTGGGTCCTCTCTGCCTCTTGAGGTGCCGAATCGTTGCCTGAAGCTACAAGCCACAGTCCATTCATCAAAAGCATGACCCTCTCCAGTGAGGGACAGGATGCTGTATGGACTAATGAACTCAGTGCATGAAATGAACACATGTGTGTCGTATCTCTGTACATAAGGGAGAGTATCTTTTTTGTTACAGGCCATCACAACACATAAAACACACTTGTATCATATTTCAATGTAAAGAGGACAGTCCACCGCTGTCTGGTGTGAGTGTTCTTGTTTTTTTATGTGAAATTATTCCACTAAAAAACAACATTAGAAGGCTGAATGTCATTGTGATGTATCAGGTGTGATGCCCATTGGTCACAACAGTCGATATACATGCAAAACAGATGGCTGTTTATGTGTGAAAAAGCACCTGCAGGGACAGACATTTTGTCATTCAATCTTTTGCAACTTTTCAGCTTGGTAGATGTATTCCCATTAAGCTAATATGTAATGAACAGCACTGTGGTAGTCTTCCCCTCTGGAGGCTTTTTTTTATTGTCATACATCATATGCAAATTGGGGATAAAGGGATTTTCTTTTTTTTGTTGTGCCAGCATGAATGTATGGTGTACTAAAGACATGCTCGTAATATGAAATCCCTGCACCCACCCCCCCAACTACCCCTCTCCACCAGCGTGGAGCCCCCACCCCCGTCAGGCCAAGGGTACACCTTGATGAGTGAAGAGGGAGGCTAATTCAGTCCTCAGGCTTAATTAATCCTATGTCTCGTTTGATGAATGGCTCCCAAATTGTGCTGTAATAGTGGTATTTTTTTTGTGTGAAGGGGGCCGGGGAGCACGGTGTTGACACGAAGCTAGGAGAAAGTCAAAGTCGGGACTCCGAGAGGCTGGACTTGGGGCTTTGTTTGCAAAGTTGTAGTCCTCTGTGGACAGTTTAAGCCCTGTCCTCTGACGTCAGCACAGCTGCAGAGAGTGATGGTACGCTGCAGGGAACATGGGTTTATGGTTTTCTCCTGGCTAAGATCACTTTAGGAGTCCGCCTTTGTCAAAACTGACAAACCCAGCGTGAGATACACATGATTTCTCGTCTGTAAATACACACAGTGGACCTGTGACGTTCTTACTTTTCTACATGAATATCTGCCTCAGGGGGGCAAAACATTACAATGATGAATCCCATGTTTGACTTTCTAATGAGAGGTGCCTAAACTTTAGAAAACCAACACTTTTTCTTCATAATGAATCTTTTCTTTATAATGTGACCCTAAATTGTTCAGTTGTTTGATCACGTTTATAGTTCAATGTAGAGGTACCTGAGATATGATCTGTCTGACTTGAAAGTGGAATTTTATTGTACAATTTTACTATCATAGGCAGACACCCAGCAGAAATGTAATATAATATTATTGTGATATGTATATTTTTTTCCTGCGCTGTAAATGTGCTTTACACCATATGATATGAGTCTATCCACAGATTTGGGCCTCCTGCTTCTGCCCCGTTTAATATGAATCCCGCAGTCACAAAGGGTTCTGCTTTAACTATGCATTGTGCTAACAGAGGTAGCACTTAAAACTAACGATGTCATAAATTTTTCTGGCTAATATGGCAGGCGTAAAGGGAGCTTTGGCGGGTGGGGTGAGGGTCTGGTGATTTGAGAGGAAGGATGATGAGATTCGGTGGCCTAGCCCAAGCAATGAACTTGATTAAACTAATCTCATCTCTATCAAAGCATCACTCTGATCCCCCTTGTCCCATTATTCATGGCAATGGGATAATTACACCGAGATGCATGGGGCCAGACAGGCAGCACTGTGACTCGGGCCCTCAGACCCTAGGCTATGCCTCCACTACTATGTGGCCTGTTCATTTTAAACACAGATTAATTATGGTCAATGGGATGGTTCACATCTGTCACTCTTAGTGAGAAAAAATGGAAATGATTGCCCTCAAGATGATAGAGGATGTATATTAAGTCGTCTGCTGGTTGGAGGTCCAATGCGGATAACTACAATCAGCATTTTGATTTTGACATCAGCACAATGATTGTCAGAATAATGTGGAAAAACTGCATCAGTAAACATGATAATGTCAATGTTTACAGCCATTGTACCAGACAGCTCACAACCCTGTCTCCTAAAACCAAAGTATACAGAGATAATGACAATTGACTCTAAATATTTTCTGCCCATCTACACCTGTGCGTGCGTGCGTGCGTGCGTGCGATCTACAGTTCTTTTGTAATGAGGCTAGATGTCAGTAAATCTATATTCAAGAACATCTTCATTTGTATATTTTGTTGAATGAAAACAGTATTGAGAAAGATTTGAGGTTTATGTTATCTCCGAGTGTGCCCACTCCCAAATCAGTTCTCTGAAAAATGCAGTGATATAAATCATATTCCCCATGTGATTGGATGAGTTAATTGTTATTGATGTATTACAGCAAATACAACTCTTTTAACATCTAAGAGAAACTCTGTGCATACTAGTATTTAGCTTTCTACAATACTTAATTAAACTTAAAACTCTCATGTCCTGCATTGAAAGACAACATTTATTTAGTTTTATTTCCAACTTTATATATAATGCAGAATGATCATATCTATGTTTATGCTGCTAACGCACACTATATAACATATTATATTTAACAAAAGTCCTGTGATTCTCCTTACAAATATTTTCCTTTTCAAGTAAAATGTTTTTAAATTAATAACGCATAAATAATTGAGTAAGGGAATATTGTGTTAATTATGTAATCAACTCAGAGGTGTTTGTGGTACAGCACTAACGCCTACACACATCAGTAGTTTATACTGTGCAATATTTTCAGGCACTTACATTTTCCTCATCTGTGAGACTTTTTTATTTATTGTGACTTAAAATAATAATAAAAAAATGAAATAACAAGTGAGGCCTTTCCCCCTAGTTCAAATAAATATAAGCAAAGCAGCTTAATTGCACAGAGTGTGTTTTAACAGGGTCTGTGTTTTTTATTTAATTTTTGTTTGGATGGCTGTGTCAAACACACAAATTACAAATTTTCATTCAGCGAAGCAGTAAGAAGTGATTCCAGTTTGTATAGGGTACACACACACACACACACACACACACACACACACACACACACACACACACACACACACACATATACATCCACAAGGGACTCCTGCGGGACAACAGGAAGGGGTGAACAGACACATGCAATAGACACCATCACAGTGTAATTGTCTCCTGGAGTGTTGTATGTAGTCTGCCACGGTCAGAGCTGTGTGGCCCTCAGTGCTCGTCTGCAGGTTGTTTTTAACCATCAAAATGATTGGGCTTATTCCCCCGAAAGACCCAAGGATGTTTTTCTCCAGTTCAGCCTTTCAACTGTGTCCCTGAGGACTACATCAAGTCACTGACAAGTGACCATACCACTTGAAACTAACATGATTATTTGGTTGCACAATGTACTAGCTCTCCTTTTCTGTCTTTCTTATTATTGATGTCTCCATTACCTGAAAATATATTGTTTTGTTGTTAGAATACAGATCAAAACCTATCCACAAGAATATATCTGTAAAATAAAGTTGTTTTATATTTAACAGGCTGTGCCCAGTTGTGTGCAGACATGTCTATGTCTATTCTAGAGTGTATATAATACATTAAAAGTGCATATTAATTAACATCCTTCTCTTTGAGCAGTAATTCTTTATATTTGGATTTGGACAGTAAACATGCTTTCAAATGAAAATTGTATTGCTGTGTTAGTTTGTATTAGTCACCTTTCATTGGACCATACATTTTACATGCTGTTATAAATTGCAAATTAGGAATATTTTGACTTTAAATATAGGAAGTGAAAATGAACAGCGTGTAACATTAAGGGGAATGTATTGGCAGAAACTAAACATAACTATGTTTGCATTAGTATATAATCGCCTGAAACTAAGAATCATTGTGTTTATATGAGCTTAGAAAGAGCCATTTATATTTACATAGGGAAGTGGGTCTTCTTCCACGGAGTTCGCCATCTTGCATCGCCATGTTTCTACAACAGCCCAGAGCGGACAAACCAAACCTAAGAGAAACCTAATTCAATCGGCTCTGTCCAGTCTCTCATCTACCGCCGCTATGTTAAGAAAAGCACAGCCTGCTAGCCTCGGACAAAAGCACTTTTTCCTCCTAACAAGCTAAAACAAAAGCAATCTGTATGTCGTCTGTTTATATTAGTTTGTTCTTGTAAACTTCTCTGCTGGTGGAGACAAAGAAGAAGAAGAAACTATCCTTTAATAATCCCCTTGGGGAAATTGGTCTCTGCTCCTTAATTACTAGGATGGGTTAAATGCAGTGTGCTGCCGTGAGGTGCCCGGGGAGCAACTGGGGGTTCAGTGTCTTGCTCAAGGACACTTCGACATGCAAACTATGGGGCGACTGGGGATCGAACCGGCTACCTTGTGGCTTTCAGAACGACCAGTCTCCCCATGAGCTACAGCCGCCGGGACAGCCGCAATGACTGATACTGATAATGTCTAGTTCTTCATTCTTTGTAAACTTCACTCAGAAAGGTTATTTATTGTATTGACATTTTAGATTTGTTTCCAGTGAGGTATGAATTACTTTATGTAGTGGTTTTACTGTTGTAAGCATTACTGTTGCTGTTCTCGAAACAATACGAGCTGTGAGCGGAGGGGTATTAAGTTGGTTGCAATCTGCAGCTCACCACTAGATATCACCACATCGTACACACTGTTCCCTTTAAAGAAAAGGAAAGTAGAAGTAAACAAAAGACACGTATGACAGATTTGTCATACGCAAGAGCGATGAGGTAGGATCTTTTTTTCTCATAACCAGCTGCGTGATGTTAAATGTTGATTAGTGTCCAAAATATTTTAATTCGGTGCTATCTTTAACTTTGTTATAAACTTCTTGAAAATTCATTAAATTATAGGACATGATCTGTAATAGACATGGACAATCAAGATATCATTCAGCGTGATTTACACTTTATCATATTCTCTCAGGTCCAGAAGTTCAGAATACCTGAAGATGACATCACAGTGCAACTAAATAACTCATTTGTCTTCTTTGTTGGTTCTCAGAGAAAAACACACATGGTGTTGGGGGAGGATCAGCGGACTGAATGGAGATGAGGAGAGGTGTACCTGGAAAAGCAGTCAAATTACATGATTTCTTATGTTTGAATCATGTTTTTTATGGTGGGGGGTGCACCTCCGTCCTCCAGAAAGTGCTGGAGGAACAGCTTGAGAACCACAGGGAGGCTCATCAGAGGCAGCTCAGCTGCCTTCCAGACATGATCCAAGTCAAGCAAAGGATGCTGGACAAACTCGAGAGTAAAAAAACATCAATACATTATGGTTTCAGTGAGTATAGTTATAAAGTATCATTGTATAGGATGTCATAATGATAGCTTTAAAAAGTTCAGAGGATAGTATGCCATGAGAATATCATTATGTGGCATAGTATATAGTGTGTCATGAACATATAATTTAAAAAGTAATAGTATGGTATGTCATAAAAAATACGTAGTATGTCGTAGACATTTTTATAAAAAATGACATATTACAGTATGTCCTAAAAAAGACAAGGATATGTCATAAGAATATAAGGGGAAAAAAATCATAGTACAGTATGTCATAAAAATACATAGTATAGTATTTCATAAAAATATACTTTTTTTAAAGTTATAGTATGTCATAAGAAATATCATTAAAAATGTCATAGTATAGTATACTATAAATAAATCTTGTGAAAGTGTATGATAAAATAGTATAGAATGCCATAAAAATATAATTTAAAAAAGACAAGTATAATATGCTAAGAATGTCTCTAATACGTAATGAAATAAAATATGTAGTATGTCATTACAGTAGTATGCCAGAAAAATATATTTAAAAAATGTGTCCGGTCCTCAATAATATGCTGGCTGCTTAGGTCGTATTCACCAAGACTTTGAGAACCTTCTTTCTAGTAGTTGAAGTAGTTCTTATTAGAGTAGGTATTGTAAAGGTTTTTATTTGATTTTGTAGTAGTTGTAGTAAATGTATGTATAGTATGTAAATGTAATGCTAATTATTATCCCCCATTCACTTATTTCTTCCCCCAGAGGGCAGAGTTCCGAACAAAAACTGAAGACAATGGAGATTTTTTCACTTTGTCCAACAGTTTCTAATGTATAAACTCAGTGACAAGGATTTAACTCGTTAACTGTTTCGTGTTCATGTAAGTTTTGAAAAAATCCTGGCAGACACCGAATGTTGTCTATAATATCTTTTTTTACTTAACCCTGACTGAACATTTCTTTGTTGAGGGCACCGGTTCCTTTCATTTCAAGCAATAACACTCCTGTTGCAATCCAGTGCTTTCATAAGTTCTGAAAATCAATTGGAAGTCTGTATTTTTGTAGCTTCTTTTATAGAATTGTGCATTAATAATTTGTTTGCTAAGAAAATTAGAATATCTTGAACTTAAAAAATTTAATAATCTGGCACAATTGTGAAATATATTGTGCTTTCTATAGTGTCTTCTTACAAAACTTTTGAGGATGTAAGAACTTTCCTCAAGCACATTTTCAAGAAATCTAGTAAAGCAACATTCATTTAGCTGACACTTTATTCCAATAAGTGCATTCAATCATGTGGATACAAACCAAAGATTACAAGAATCATGCAAAGACATCAACTTTATGAAACCTATTGAAGTGCTACCTTTAGCAACAAGAGACAGGGAAAATTTGTTTATATTATTTTATGGACCAAGGTGCTGTCAGAACAGATGAGTTTTCAGTCTGACAGAAGATGTGTTGAGCTTTTGCTTTTCTGATGGCAATGGGGAACTCGGGTTGCAGCAAATAGAACAACTTTATTTACAAAGCACTTTTTTAACACAGTAACAAAGTGATTTTCAGGAAAGAATTTAAACAAAATAATTAAACAATATAATAAAATTATAAAAAAACATCTGATCTCAGCAGGTTAAGCTCCAACAACAGCAAGAAAGGCTGATGTTGGATCAAGTCCCAGCTCCCCTTTTAAGTTAACTTGGGAGAATCTCAAGATTGGTTTTCTCAGAAGTGTGGAAAACTAACTACTAACTAACTGTTTTTACTGGTGGGAACCTTGTTTATTTGTGCAACTCTCTCTTGAACTTTGTTGGCTGTTCCTTTTGCATTCCATTCTTTTTCATAAAGCAATATTGTCAGAAGGGGAATTTCCATATCTCCTAACCCTTATTACATACTATAGTATAACATCTTCTATCCAATTGAATGGACTTGCATTTGAATGGCGCCTTTAGTCTTCCGACCACTCAAAGCACTTTGAAACTACATACCATCATTCACACATTCACACACATTCATACACTGATGGGCCAGGGGTCCCATGCAAGGTGCAACCTGCCCATCAGGACTTAACAGATTCACACCCTTTTATACAACAATTGCACAGCAATTGGGAGCAATTTGGGGTTCAGCCAGGGATCGAACTGCAGACGACCCACTCTACTTATAAGCCACATCCACCTGCTATGATAACCGAGGTAACACATAATACAATGAAATGGTTAAAATGCCCGAAAAATAAGTAACAATATATCGAGAGAATACATTTCTTTGCTTGTGTTTCTTTACTCTCAGTTCGTCCAGCATTGGTCTTCTTATGAGCCTCCCTGTGGTTATCCAGCTGCTCCATCTTTTCTTACAGACTGAGACACAAAACACACACATTACAGACACACAAGCCCTCGCCGTGGTTGCTTATGTTGGAGCGCAACACGTGGGGCTGGGGACGAAGAGACTGAACGGAGGCCTCCGCAGGCTGCATTACACACAGACTGCCAGAGAGGCAGTGCACAACGCACGGAAACAGCAGCCTAAAAAATAGCACTATTTAGGAGGAGATGGCCCGCAAACTTGACTTTGAGGTTGTGCACATAGAGGGATGAGGAGAGGAGACGCTGAGCACAGGAAGGCATGTGTGCACCAAAAACAGCACTCATGGGCTAATCTTGACATCATTTTATTGGAAAAAAGTGTAGAAATCCTTTGAGTGTGTGACAGAGGAAGTGTGCTGCTAGTGACATGAGTCCGTCCGGGCTACTAACCAAGAGGTTAAAGCCCTCCTCCAGTCACGGCTGTCCCGCATGCACTGCAGGTTGAGTCCCCACACCAACCCCCAACCAAGGCTTTGAATATTCGCTTTTGATTAATATCGAAGCTCTGAAGTTGGAAAAATGGAATTCGGGACAGCCCTAATGCTTTCAATATTCAATAACATTAAACCCAACTGGTGATTCTGGTGATGAGAAAAAAATATCCCATCTCAGAGCCTAAGCACAAAGATGTGTCTCGGTCTGTACGTTCCTCTTCTTCCCAGATGTCATCCATTGAAGCCGCATATATCTGTGTGACAAATAAAAGCACCTGTCTTAACATGAAATCATACAACAATAATCCAAATGTATTGAATGTATACTCAAAATTATGGTTAGCATGCTAAAGTGTATTACAGACTAATAAGAACTATATCCCATACATCCTCTGGTACGGTAGGTGGTGATGTGCACCTAAAAGTTAGCATTGCAATCCCTCAATAAATGCGAAGAAGACACTGGAAAGTGGAGAATTGCATAATGTTATGAATAGAATGACAAAGATACGCAGGATTAGGATAAACCTCAAGACGCTTCCATAGTTTTTGTTAGTTTTTCAGTCTTTGTCACTGGCACACACTAAAACGTGTATGCGTAATTTACGCACAGCTGGCACAGTGTGGATACCTTCCCTTATAATTTATGTCTACCAACATGGCAAGTTGTGTGTAATATGATCTATAATTGTTCCAGTAATCACAAAGCTAATGAAATGGGTTACAGACCAAACAGGGTTCGATCAATATACAGTCAGGTCCATAAATATTTGGACATTGACACATTTTTCATAATTTTGGCTCTGTACACCACAACAATGGAGTTGGAATGAAAAAATCAAGTCAGCAAGTGAAATGCATGCTCAATTGGATTCAGGTCAGGTGATTGACTTGGCCATTGCAGAACATTCCACTTCTTTGCCTTTAAAAACTCCTTGGTTGCTTTCGCAGTATGCTTCGGGTCATTGTTCATCTGCACTGTGAAGCGCCGTCCAATGAGTTCTGAAGCATTGGGCTGAATATGAGCAGATAATATTGCTCGAAACACTTCCGAATTCATCCTGCTGCTTTTGTCAGCAGTCACATCATCAATAAATACAAGGGAACCAGTTCCATTGGCAGCCATACATGCCCACGCCATAATACTACCTCCACCATGCTTCACTGATGAGGTGGTATGAGCAGTTCCTTTCCTTCTCCACACTCTTCTCTTCCCATCATTCTGATACAAGTTTATCTTTGTCTCATCTGTCCATAGGTTGTTCTTCCAGAACTGTACAGGCTCTTTTAGATGTTTTTTGGCAAACTCTAATCTGGTCTTCCTGTTTTTGAGGCTCACCAATGGTTTACATCTTGTGGTGAACCCTCTGTATTTACTCTGGTGAAGTCTTCTCTTGATTGTGGACTTTGACACAGATACACCTACCTCCTGGAGAGTGTTCTTGATCTGGCCAACTGTTGTGAAGGGGTTTTTCTTCACCAGGGAAATGATTCTTCTGTCATCCACCACAGTTGTCTTCCGTGGTCTTCCGGGTCTTTTGGTGTTGCTGAGCTCACCAAGGAGTTTTTTAAGGCAAAGAAGTGGAATGTTCTGCAATGGCCAAGTCAATCACCTGACCTGAATCCAATTGAGCATGCATTTCACTTGCTGAAGACAAAACTGAAGGGAAAATGCCCCAAGAAGCAGCAGGAACTGAAGACGGTTGCAGTAGAGGCCTGGCAGAGCATCACCAGGGACGAAACCCAGCGTCTGGTGATGTCTATGGAATCCAGACTTCAGGCTGTCATTGACTGCAAAGGATTTTCAACAAAGTATTAAAAGTGACAATTAGATTTATGATTATATTAATTTGTCCAATTACTTTTGGTCCCTTAAAAACGGGGTGGCCACATTTGAATAGTTATTGACTGACTACACCCACAAATATTTAAATCACTGAGTAAACTGATATGCCATCACAACTATATTTCCGCCTCCTAAAGATAATATATTATCAACAAAATCATGTCTGAAGTCTTGACTGTAACTTAAATTACCACACAGCCTTAGTTCTGTGCATGCATGCACAGAACTAAATTAAAGGCACTTATTAAAATAACCTATATTATTATCAACAGC